>CM042851.1:47353591-47397175 GCA_023653725.1 Bungarus multicinctus | reverse complement strand
TTTACCAGGCAGTGTTCCAGGATTGATAAAGGTCTGAGCTCATTAGTATACTTTCGCAAGACTGTTTGCCAAGCCGTTGTCTGACTGTGAATTAAATAAATTCACATTAATGTAATAAAATAGGTTTCTGCCGGGACTCAGAATTGATTTAGTGCTTTTTGGGGTGGCCTAGGACAGAACAGTGTTTCAAGTGAAGGTCTTGTAATTGATCAGGTGTGAGTCATCATGAGAATCTTGTGATGGGGAGGTTGCATCAGGTGACAGTCATTACAAGGTGAAGCGCTGGTTGTGGGGGATTACATGCGTCGATTGAAAGTTGGTGCTATCTCTGCTTAGCTGTGCAGTTGATTTGGACTCACACTTATGAATCACACCTGACTCATTATAAGACCCATTACAAAACCCTCACTTAGTACACCCCACACCTGAAGTCCATATAAATAGAAGAATATTGACACTGACACTCCTTAAATTCCACTGAAAATGTTACCTAGCCTAGTAACAAAATGTTTGGTAACCAACCCATAAGCTCAGAGAATGAACTTGGACTCTCATCCTACACTCGAGCTACAAATATTCACCATTATTGCATTTCCATATATACTGTGAAGAACGGAGAAAGTAAACTCTATACAAACAGTATTTGTATGAGCTTTTGAGAACAGACCAGAACCTTCAACCTTTATGTCCCAGTGGTTAGAGTGCAATACTGCAGGCTACTTCTGTTGACTGCCAGCTACCTGTAATTTGGCAGTTTCGAATCTCACGAGGCTCAAGGTTGACTCAGCCTTCCATTCTTCTGAGGTGGGTAAAATGGGGACCCAAATTCAGGGATGGGATTCAAATTTCTTAACAACCGGTTCTGTAGGTGTGGCCTAATTTGTGGGTGTGGCTTGGTCATGTGACTGGGTGGGCATGGCTTGTATAAATATTATAAATATTTATGTAAATATTGATTTTTTTAAAATAAAAAAGAGCAACTTTTACCCAAAAGCAGGCAAAGCAGGCAGGCAAATTGAGTTGCTCACAGAATTGCAGATTTACTTAGAGATCTATCTATCTGCAATCGGCTACCTGAGTCTGTCACATAAAATCACAAAATCACAAACTCACAAAATTAACTCACAACACACCATGTATGTAAATATTGAATTTTTTATTTAAAAAAAGAGAGCAACTTTTACCCAAAAGCAGGCAAAGCAGGCAGGCAGATTGAATTGCTCACAATAATCACAGATTCACCTAGAGATCTATCTATTCGCAATCGGCTACCTGAGTCTGCATTGAAAAGTAGAAGTTTCAATCCTAAGGAAGGTTCGGCTCTGCTTTTAGATTAGCTAGAAAGCGGGAAATCCAAGGATTTCCCGCTTTCTAGCTAATTTAAATCTCCCTGCAGAGCAGAACAGCTGATGATTGGCGGGGGGGGGGGGGAAAGGAAAAATAGCAACTTGCCAAACCAGGTAAGTTGGATGGCTCGCATGCCAGGTAAGGAGTGAGTGGGAGGGGTGGAGCAGGGTCAGCCAGTGGAGCAATTTGCTGGTTCTCTGAACTGTGGACAATCATGACACGTGTATGTGCAGTGTTTGCAAGAAATCATCAGCTGTGATGCCTGGACAGCTGACAAGCGCTGTGCGCAGGTGCGCTATGTTTGAAAATCCTCTTGTTTCCTGCTTTTTCAACCTCAGCCATGCCGCGCAAAGCAGCTGAGGAAGGAAAAGCAGGGAATAAAGGACAGCCTAGAGCCGGGGCAGGTGGGTGGGCCAGTTTGGTGTCAGCAGCTCTTCGCAGCTACTGGTTCTATAGAACTGGGCTGAACTGGTAGCATCCTACCCCTGCCCAAATTGTGGGGGCAATATGCCAACTCTGCAAACCATTTAGAGAGGGCTGTAAAGCACTGTAAAGTAATATATAAGTCTAAGTGCTATTGCTTTATAAAGTTCTCTTGCCTATCAATTCATGCACAATTGCAGTATTTATATGGTTGCTTAATCATGTAAATTTTGGTGTCCTAATAGTTTGTGTAGACTCTACTTATAGGGTTGGCTGTTCCTATGATCAGTGCTGATCATTCATTTTCTATTTCCAAGGGTCAGCATATTGGTAGTTATTCCTCTTCTTACATGGATTCCACTGCCATTTATAATTTGTTGGATATCTTGTTTCTGATAGAGACAGCTTAATGGGATTTTGCTCTGGAGTTGTTTCAAGAGTACAGAGCATTAAAAAAAAAAACAACTAGGAAAAAATAGAATCTTATGATCAAGGATTACTTTGTGGTACTCTAAAGCTTGTGAAGTAAAATCTTCGATGCTGTGCTATTTTTTTCCCCATTCTAATATACTATTAAAACATTTGATTGCTGATTGCACCCTATGACTATCATTAAGTGTTTTACATTATGATTCTTGATTCTTAATGAATGTATCTTTTATTTTATGTATACTGAGAGTATTTACACCAAGACAAATTTGGCCAATAAAGTATTCTATTCTATTCTATTCTATTCTATTCTATTCTATTCTATTCTATTCTATTCTATTCTATTCTATTCTTATTTGTTCAAATGTTTCAAAATTTCAATGTGAAGGTTTTGTTTAATTCAGCTTAGCTCTTTTTCCTGCTTGATTGTTCTGATAGTACTTGTTCTAGTCTCCTTATTTTAATGGCTTTAATTTAATGTGCATTGTTCTTCTTTATTAAAGCAGATTAATGAGTTTTCTAAATAAACAAGTGAGACTCCCTGAAACAAAGCAAACACATGAAAAATTAATGTGAACTATTTTGGAGCATTGTTCAAGTCAATTTGCCATGACCTCCTTCATTCTCATCCCATTTTCCATTTTCTCCACAGCTGGTTAGAGAATGACAATCGTGATCCAACAATCTGCAGGGCACTAACTTTAGAGCTGTGGCATAATACATCATGTTGCTATTTTACGCAGTTATAATACAGAGCTTACTGGATTAAAATTATCACTGCTGTGTTTGTTCTTTGCAGACTTTTACAAGATATAGCATTAAGCAAACTTGGTGAAATTAATGTGTTGAAGTAAATTGGATATATGTGTGTATTTATGTATGCATATATACACATATACACAGAGAGAGAGGGGGGGGGGGAGACAGGGAGAGAGAGACTTTAAAGAAATGTTCTTATTTAGGAGGATAATAAATTATAGTTCCAGAGAATGAGCAAACTGAACAGGAAAGCTAATAGCAATTTCTCAGTAGAATTCAATAGAAGGATAAAGTAAAAGAGAAAGAAAAAAGAAGAAAGGGATGAAAACAGCTTTGGGTTTTAAAACATTCTGGGCTCAGTTACAGAGGATAAGTAATTGCAATAAAGATGTGATGGTCGATCAGAAAGGTCAGCAGTTCGGCGGTTCAAATCCCTAGCACCGCGTAACAGAGTAAGCTCCCATTACTTGTCCCAGCTTCTGCTAACCCAGCAGTTCGAAAGCATGTAAAAACGCAAGTAGAAAAATATCCCCATTTTGATGGGAAGGTAACAGTGTTCTGTGCACCTTCGGCATTTAGTCATGCTGGCCACATGACCACGGAGACATCTTTGGACCGTGCTGGCTCTTTCGCTTTGAAACGGAGATAAGAAACCGCCCCTAGAGCTAGAAACGACTAGCACATATGTGCAAAGGGAACCTTTACCTCTTTAAATTTCAATGATACATGTAGACAGCTGATGATTGCTTATTGAGATGATAGAATGATGGCACGCAGTTGATCAAACAGAGGCTGCTGTAGAAGGTATGGAAAGAATATAAAGTAGCTAGTTTTCAAAGTCTGAGCACACTAAAAATACAATTATAAAAGTAAGAGGAATTTGGGGGTGGAATTTGGCTGGTGATAGTAAGGGTGATAACGATAAGCAAGAAGTACAGGTAGTCCTCGAATTATGACTGTCACCCTTGGAAGCCAAGTTTTACCTAGAAATTCCGAGGCTGACACAATTAGTACCTGGGAATTTGGGAGGGGGGATTTTTTAGAGTGGTGGAAGATTAAACACAACAACATTCTTCACAAAGGGTCAAGGACCATATACCCTGCACCTGGAGAGGAGTGGTTGGAGGAATGGCTCCAGTTGGGATGACGGTTGATTGTAACATGTGATGGATGGTGGGTATAGGGAATGGATGTTTGATGTTCTTGTAGGGTAGGAAAACCTGGATCTCTCAGATTTGAGTTTTCCCAGATGTGCCAGTATGACTTCTTTAATCAATTCTTACTTGGATGAACTTTTTCCTGAGTGTTGAATGAATATGGGGAGTTTCATTGGAATGCTGACAATGACCAAAATTGAGTCCAAGATTTATGTTGCTAAGCGAGACATTTGTTAAATGAGTTTTGCCCCATTTTTAAGACCTTTCTTGCCACAGTTGTTAAGCAGATCATTGCAGTTGGCAAGTGAATCTGGTTTACCCGTTGACTTTGATTTTCAGAAAGTCACAAAAGATGATCACATCATTCAGACACAATGCAACTGTCACAAAAGTGAGCCAGTTGCCAACTGCCTGAGTTTTGATCACGTGACCCTGGGGGTGCTGTGCTGGTCTTAAGGGTGAAAAATGGACATGTTCCTTTTTGTTTTCAGTGATGTTGTAACTTTGAACGGTCACTAAATGAATTGTTGTAAATTCAGGACTACCTGTATTGAAGAAAACCTGCACTTTGGATCACAGAAATAGTTTGTGTGAACCTTTATAAAAAGAAACAAAAACCAACCCTACAAGAGAAGGGAAAGGAGACAAGCTGGTTATATTCCAGAATAATTGAGATGAGGCAAGCATACTTTGGAAAAAAAAAAGAAGAAGCAAGAGTTGTGCTGGTTGGTGACTCACCACCATAAGGTTATTTTATTTATTTGTTTGTCAAACATGTACAAGATAACAAGGTATGAACATGAACAAAGGAAGTAAATACAGATAAATGGGGACAGTAAGGCAGGGACAGTAGGCATGCTGGTGCACTTATGCATACACCACTTTAAGGACCTCTTAAAGAATGGGGTGAGGTCCATGGTAGACAGTTTGAGGTTGAAGCTGTGAGGGGCTGAGGCTGTAACAATGGAGTTGGGTTGGGCATTCTAGGCATTGATCACTCTGTTGCTGAAGTTGTATTTTCTGCAATCAAGTTTGAAGCGGTTTACCTTGAGCTTGTATCGGTTGTTTGTATTGTGATTGAGGCTGAAGAAGTCATTGACAGGCAAGACATTGTAGCAGACAATTTGTCGTACTATGCTTAGATCAGACTGCGGGTGGAGCAGTTCCAGATTGTCCTAGCCTAAAATTATTCAAGTTATTCAGGTTCTGCATTCCTGAGTACCATTTATTCCTCCCAGCAGGTCCAGCAGAAGCTAAAGTGTTTTATATGACACCCTCCAGGAGATTAAACTTTTTCTACCCACACTCTGGAACCTTATACTTGCAGGTAAGATTAGCTGTGACCCTGTTGGCTCTCTGGAAATCTCTGGAAACATGGTGTTTCAAGAACCCTTGTTGATCCCATGGAAATAGGGAATCGGCAAGATGTTTGTTTGTATTATGTATTGTTTTTTATACATAATCTTTTTTAAATAGGTTATTTTTTTCTGAATACCACCCAGAGTCATGTTTGTGAGATGGATACACACTATGTGTGTGTGTGTGTGTGTGTGTGTGATATTTAATATGTCTTCTTAAAATATATGATGTTCCGAGTAGCACAGTTTTTTGCAGTTCCACTGGTGTTATTGCAGGAAGCTGCAATTTCTTGATGTGTTTTATAAAATTCTTGGACATGGTACCAAGTGCCCCGATGACAATGGGTATCACTGTTACATGTTTCATCCTTAACTGTGTAGTTTCGATGACCAGGTCACAATATTTCATGATTTTTCCAGTTCTTTTTCTTCGATTCTGGCATCTCTTGGTACAGCAATATCAATAAATTGCACGTTTTGGCCCTCAACAACCATAATATCTGGAGTGTTGTGTTCAAAATAGTGATCCATCTGTATTCAAAAATCCCACAAGATCTTTACTGTCTCATTTTTGGCATTATTATATTTCGGATTATTATTGTTGTTGTTGTTGTTTCAAAAACAATGTGAAATCACAACTGACAGCTCTTTAGTTGTGTTGGCCTTCATATGCATTGAGTTCTTCCCAAGGACTTAGAATGGATTTCATACTATATCAGGATAGCATAGCTGTGGATCCCAGCAATAGTCTTTTGTAATTAACAGATGAAAATTTTATTATTATTATTATTATTATTATTAGTTATGCTACCCAATATTGGTGGTGCAGTGGTTAGAATGGAATATTGCAGGCTGATTCTGCTCACTGCCAGGAGTTCAATACTCACCAGCTCAGGTTTGACTCAGCCTTCCATCCATCCAAGGTCGATAAAATGAAGACCTAGAATGTTGAGGGCAATATGCTGAGTCTGTAAAGCACTTAATGCTGTCAAACTTTGTGAAGCAGTATATAAATCTAAGTACTATCATGATCCAATTGGATCATCATTTCAGATATTTTTTCTTAACAAAACAGAGAAACAGATAGGGGGAAAAATCAGGGAATGTTGGAATAACCTCTGACATCCTGTCAGCTTCTCCATCAAGCTTCTTTATGGGAAATTGGCAGATAGCATTGGAAAGCTTGCTTCCTTCTTTCCCTCCCTCCCTCTTTCTTGGTACTCCTAAACAAAATAAAAAATCTTCCATACTTTACTCATTTCATATATTATATATTTTTATACTAGGTAAAACATTGAATTTTGTTCTCAGATCTTTCATTGTGATGAATTCTCAAAACATGTTTCCAGTGAGTTGATTTTAGATTAAGTATACTAGTTCACAGGGTCCTTGGTGTTCTCTAAGCTTTGTTCAATCAAGTTCAGAGAGCAACAAGGACCCCACAGTTCAGTACTGGGCTAAGAATATTCTCTTCTTTTGGTATACTGAGTCAATTTTCTCTCTTTCTAGATAAACTTGAAATTTGGGCTGAACAGTTCTTCCTTTCCAGCTATAACAACTCTGAATTAGCTCTGAGTTTGGTTCCGAGAATTTTGAGGCAACTCTTGTTTGCAATCTATAAGATATATTATTTCACTGTTTTCTTTTTAGATCCATATCCGCTGTCACCCACAATCTGTCAAAATAAGTCAATCATGCTTTCCATAAGAGCTTCATGCTGAAAAGAGATCCTAATCATGATGATTTTTCAGAACTTCAGTTCTGAATATTTCTATGGCATTTTATTGATTTTTTTTTTAAATGGTTCCTATTACCATATAAAACTGTCTTGGTGATTTAAATTGACCATACTATCTATCACTCTTAACTGACTGCAATATGATTAATAATATATAGATTTTTCTGAGATCCTCTTTATTTGAGTAATTGGACGGCTGAATGAAAATGAGAAGTTGTTGTGTGACTTCGTTTATACAGTCTCTTTCGGCCTCATCTACCCCACAGGGTAGTAGTTGTGGAGATAACATTCATTTATTCATCTACAGGGCTTATGATTCAACAGTCTCTGAATAGTCATGCAACTCCCCACAAATCCATAATAGTTAATAAAAACAGAGGAACAACTGTAACATTAAACCATACATTGTGAGTAACCATTTAAGAACAGGACCTAGCATTCATGTCAAGAAGCTAATTCCTTTGTCCCCAATGCCATAGCCATGTCTTCAATGATGTTTTGAGAACCTGGATAGAAGAAGCAGTTGAAATATACTACAGGAATAGCAATTGAAATGGACAATCTGTAAAGTAGCCCTGACATGGCCACCCTTGTTTTGATGGGTAAATATTATCAGGAAAAGGTGACCCAATTGAAAGAAGAACATTATTATACCATCTTGTATTCTCGTCAATAAATGGAAATGTAATATATCGATCAGTCAATTGATCAATTATGTTGTCATGTCAGTTGTAATCCTTTTCAGAAAGGTATGTATAAAATGGTGAGACAATATTGTCCCCTACTACCTACAGCAGATTTTACCTGGAATGTCTATGAATGGGTTAAAATTCTGAGAAAGCACAGCTGTGCTATTACTTGTATTAATACAAGGGACTTACAACCTCACTTTTAACTTTTGATTATGAGGTTATTACAAGAACTCAAAAGTGAGTTGGATAGCTCTATAAATCTGTTAAATAAATAAATCAATAATAAACAAACAAACCCTATTATTTCTAATACATAAATCATTTATCGGGACTAACGCTATGAAGATATGGAAATTTTATTTTGTCTTCAATTATTTAGAGTTATTCTGTCTACTTTTTTTAAAAAAAAACCCTCAAATTAGTACTCATTTGGAGTTTGGAAGAAAGTTGTGAAAATAATACCCATTAAAAATGAATGAAATAAGGAGGAAAAATTCCAGATACGTTGAACTCAAATCTATAAATGTTGCTATCAAAATATTTGGTTCTGAAAACTTGGCCATACTGTCTTTCCAAAGAATATATATATATTATCGACGATTAGCACTTTATCCTCTGCCACCAAAAGATGCCACCAACCAAAGGAAAAAAAAAATTAATTTCAGAAACTTTTCCAAAATAATTTCTTTTTTTAATGTTCAGTTCTTCACTGTCTTGAAATATAAACTACAAAAAAATGGAAACATCTTCCCATATTTTTAAGAAAATAGTTTGCTATAGAAAGTTTGGCTTTTGATTCTAATTAATATTAAAATATGTTGCATATTGGCAGATTGGCAGACATCCTGGCCCTTATTAAAACAAAATTTGACAAATCTTCTTTGCTGGGAGGCTGAAATAGAAGTATCAACTTGTTGCACAAAATGTGGAAAAAAAAGAGAAAACAAGATGTAAAAATGCTATCTTTCTTCAGATCTAGACGCTGAAAACATTCCATCCCCTATTGCAGCTTTACTTTAAGAGACTAAAGAGAGTTATGTTTTGTAATTAAAATATTTCAATTATTTGATGTTCCATTCTTGATGCTCAATAAATCAGCCATTTTGACTTTTTAAAATCTTCAATAAATTCTGTCAGTAGTTTTAACTGTAGGTTGAGGCAAAATAATTTTCTTGTATAATTTGTTAGAGAAAAAGAGAGAGGAAAAAAAAAAACCCACAGCAGAATGAAGGTTTCTAATACTTTCTTATTCCTAATATGGCAACAGACTCGTTATCACCATATTTACAGAATTAGGTTTTCAGAAAAGGTTAAAGCTTCTTTAACCTCTTAATTGTTAGCAAATATGAAATGAGAATAGACACAATGCTCTTAATCATTCTTTGCAAAGTGTAAAATGCAAGCTGCCATCTTAACATTTTTGCCAGCAGATTTAGTTAACGGTAATAAATGATGCTGTTTTGCACGATTTAGAAAATATTTGTTATAAAACTAAGGCAACAATCTTCTTACATGGTATTTATCTTCCTTTATCTTGAAAACAATTCCCCCTGTTATTTGTTATTAAAGATACATCTTACTTCTGGCAAGAATATCCTTAAGCAAGGTTAGTGCTTTTGATAAATCACAATTAATTTTGCCTAACAGGTCACAGAGAATTGCCATTCAAAACTCTGTGTATTAAATTACACACCCATCTGGAACAATAGCAGTTGTGTGGAAGCTTCAACTCCAATTCATAGTCCTGTCCTTCAGTTTGGCTAGAGATGGTGTATATCATTTGAAAGAAAGCAGAGTTGGATCATCTGGTCAGAAATAAATGTAGAAATGCATCTCAAGTGAGACTTCACACATTTGAAGGGTGTTGGTCTGAACTCAGATATATGAGGAAGAAGGTAGGATACCCAATGCACTTTTACTTTGATCTCCTATGCTTTGCCCATACATGGGGTATTAGAGACTGAGAGTAGCATCAGAAATTTGTTCAATTGCTGCTTGCAAGAATGACATTATAGGACTTCTTTGTAGGAATATCAACACTCTAGGATAGGGATGTCAAACTCAAGGCTCATGGGCTGGATTCGGCCTGCAGGAAGCTTAAATCTGTTGGAAAGGAGGCTGGCCTGGAAATAGCAAAAGATCAGCATGTGGTGCCTCTGCTAGTGAAAATGAGGCATGGGGGGGGGGGGGGGGGCGAAGGGTCCTTGCATGCCTCTCCATGCTCCTTTTTGGTCTGGATGGCCTCCTGCAGCAATAACACTTAGACTTATATGGCTTTATAGTGCTTTACAACCCTCTCTAAGTCAGCATATTGCCCCCACCATTCTGGGTCTTCATTTTACATACCTCGGAAGGATGAAAGGTTCAGTCAATTTTGAACTGGTGAGGATCAAACTGCTGGCAGAGTTAAATTAGCCTGCAGTACTGCATTCTAACCACTGCGCTACCACGGCTCTTTACCAGCTTCAGGAACACAATGATGACTTATTTGAGAACTGTCTCTGACTTGTCATTCTCAAATTGGTTGGCTGAATGGCTCATATTACTTACTGCTTGTTCTCAACCTTCCATAGTTAGCAAATGTTCAGATTATCAACTTCAATTACCTTATAAGGGCTAGAGAATGGAAACAGTTCCTTATGAAAGTACCCTTAGATATGACTTTTGTATTTGATATTACCTGGCTACTCCAGTAATATAGCTGGACTATTATTTCTTAGAGACAATTTTGATACAGTTTGAGAACTGTCTTATCTATTAATGGGGCATTGACATATACTGGAATACTTTCTACATTCAGCTGATGCATAAGGCATAGAGGCCAAATTTCTGATGTGTTAAGGGATTTGTTATGAAATTGTTTTTCTTGATCATTTGGATAAGGGATGGGCATATTCCTTCTTTTTCATTTCTTTGATCACTAGGTTGTTTTTTTTTTTAATTTTCTCATCACTTTATTTCCTCTCTATCAAAGAAAAGAAAGATAGGGAAATAGACGTAAAATCTGCCAATTATCAGAATGCAAACTATATGTTGTTTTATTAATGCCTGAGACTATTCTATATACTCCCACCTTTTTTTTTTGTAATGTCACATTAAGGTGCCTGTTTTGTGCATTTTTTTCCTTTATATAGTCCTCTACTCTTATATTTTCATTGAAAAATGCATTGCAAAATTCTGAAAAGAGAGCAAATTTGGTGTGTATTCCATGCTTTGTTTTGTATGGGGATGCTAGAAAGTGTTTTGCAAAGGCAGAATAGTATTCAGTTGCTCTCTTTGTGTAATAATAACAGCCAAGCAATTATTGCAAGCCAATCTAGTGGAACAATCACATTTTATTCACTATAACATGTTCATATATGTTATGGTTATGGGGCGTCAAGAAGCTCCCATGTGACGCCTCTCCTGCGCGAGCTGCATTGGTTGCCGGTGGCCTCCCGGGTTCGCTTTAAGGTTCTGGTTTTGACCTTTAAAGCGATCCATGGCATTGGACCAGGCTATCTGCAAGACTGCGTTCTGCCGGTAGTCTCCCACCGACCTGTGCGCTCCCACAGGGAGGGCCTCCTTCGGGTACCGATGGCATCTATGTGCCGCCTGGTGACCCCAAGGAATAGGGCCTTCTCTGTGGGGGCTCCCACCCTCTGGAATGGTCTGCCTCCTGAGCTACGTAACAATACCGACCTGAGATCATTCAGACGTGCACTGAAAACTTGGCACTTCGAGCAGGCCGGCCTGGATTGAAATGGGAGTTTTAGAGCAATTTTAGAATTTTGGGTTTTAAATTTCGGGATTTTAATATTTGGGGTTTTTATTAATTTATTGGGGTTGGGTACAAATTTTAAAGGCAGCCTTAGGATATTTAATCTTCTTTTAACTTTTATAATGTGGAATGTTTTATAGTTGGCTGTATACCGCCCTGAGTCCTTCGGGAGAAGGGCGGTATATAAATATGTAAATAAATAAATAAAATAAATATATAAAATAAGCTGTAGTGAACGAATTATTATTTGCAGTGGGTCTATATCAGAGGTAGTATTCAGCAGGTTCTGACTAGTTCTGGAGAACCAGTAACAGAAATTTTGGAGAACTGGCAAGTACAACCTCTGACTGTAGATTTTACAGTATCCTTCCTGCCACTCCCACCAAGCCACGCCCACAGAATCGGTACTAAAAAAACTTGAATCTCACCACTGGTCTATATCACATGGGGCTCAGTGGTTAAGATGCTGGGCTTGTCAACTGGAAAGCTGGAAGCCCAGGTTCAAAACTCCAGCACCAGAGATGGAGTAATCTCCTGTCTTTTCCCTGCTCCTGACAATCTAGCAGTTTGAAAGCATGTAAATGCGAGTAGATAAATAGCTACCACTTCAGTGGGAAGGCAAAAACATTCTGTGATGTCATGCCGGCCACATGACCAATGAAATGTCTCTGGACAGGGCTGGCTCAATGACCTTGAAACAAAGATGACCACTACCCCCTATAGTTGGCAATGATTAGCAAAGTAAAATCCACAAGGATTCGTTTACCTTTGCTTATATCATATGTGCTTCTATTTCCTTGGGTTATTTCTAACTCCATGAGCTAGGGGTATATTTGCAGGTTACTCATATGTTATGAGAACGGATGGATCAAAGTTTATTGCTTTTGACCTAAATTGTATGCAGAGTTGACTAACTGAACTTGAATTTATAAATTGAGCCTTAATTTATAAAAATCTGGAAACACGTGTTAAGAACTTCTGAAATATTGTAAACAGGTTCAGACTTCCATCCAAATAACATTCTTCTAGTTTTTATAAGACAAATGATTTCCCTTTCTGCCCATTGTTTTCCTCATGTAAGAGGACTAAAATAGGAAATGTTTAGCAATTAATGATGGTCTCATTTTTTAAGATAATTATTTACTTCTTGGCTAATCAGGGAATTAACAGATTTTGTTATTTATATGTTATTTATATCATCTATCTGTATCTCTGTCTCTATCTATCTATCTCTTTCTCTATCTATCTATCTATCTATCTATCTATCTATCTATCTATCTATCTATCTATCTATCTATCTTGATGAATGCATTTTTTCTTTTATGTACACTGAGAGCATTTGCGCGCGTTGAAAACTTTTTTATTTCATCAAGCCGGTCTGGCCTAGGGGTTTTTAGGATTTTAATCTGGTTTTTATCTAGTTTGGCTTTTAAACTTCTTATAAATTTCAGCCTTTTATATTTGGTTTTTTAACTGTTCTTAATTTTGTATTATACTCTGTATTTTAATTTGGCTGTGCACTGCCCTGAGTCCTGTCAGGGAAATAGGGCGGTATATAAGTACAATAAATAAATAAATAAGACAAATTCCTAGTGTGTCCAATCACACTTGGACAATAAAGAATTCTATTCTATTCTATTCTATTCTATTCTATTCTATTCTATTCTATTCTATTCTATTCTATTCTATTCTATTCTATTCTATTCTACCTCTATCCCTCTATCTCTACCCATCTCTCTCTATCCATCTCTTTTTCTCTCTCTAGAGAGATAGAGATAGAGATAGAGATAGAGATAGATAGAGAGATAGAGAGATAGAGATAGAGATAGAGATAGAGATAGAGATAGAGATAGAGATAGAGATAGAGATAGAGATAGAGATAGAGATAGAGATAGAGATAGAGATATCTCTCTTTGTGTCTCTCTGTCTCTCTCTGTCCCAGATATTTGAAGACAGAAGAATAACCATAGCACAAGAAAAGTGAGCATTCCACAAAGCCAGAGCTGCAAATGTGGTAACAATGGTGCCCACACATGTCTGCCCAACCTGTGGGAGAACATTTTGTGCCCATCTAGGCCTTACCAGCCAACTGCGGAGACATCATGGACAGCCCACAATCTGTTAGATGTCAAGGTCCTCTTCAAACATGATGGACGAACATCATCATATCTATCTATCTATCTATCTATCTATCTATCTATCTATCTATCTATCTATCTATCATCTATCTATCTATCTATCTATCTATCTATCTATCTATCTATCTATCTATCTATCTATCTATCTATCTATCTATCTATCTATCTATCTATCTATCTATCTATCTATCTATCTATCTATCTATCTATCTATCTATCTATCTATCTATCTATCTATTGTGACCTAGGCTTCCCAAGTTCATGAAGCAGACTCCTCATCCTGATAAAATCGCCTTTTTATTTAGGTTAAAGTGAATTTCAAACAGTCTTTCATGAGATTTCACAAATATAGATCTCTTGGAGAGTTTCCAGACCAATATCTACCAAACACTATGCTGTAGCAGAATTTACTTGGCAAGAAGTCAGGAACAGATCTTTACTCTAATGAACTGAACCAATTGTCTTGTGCAAACACCACTCCCCTTTTGCTTCTTTTTATTCCCTGTGGGAGGTTGCATTTACTGTCCACCTGTGCCCTTTCTCCCGAGTCGACCCTTGTTCCTTAATTGTTCCTTTCTCCTTGCAGCGCTGTGCATGTGCACACTGGGAACAGACTCTAGCTGTTCTTCTGCCCTATTGATTTCTGATTCCAAAGGCAGCTGATAACTATCAGACGACCCTGGCCCCATCTCTGCTTTCAATGCAGAGTACTTATCAGAGACTTCCTCAGACTTCAGGACTGGCCCATGTTCCTACTCAACCTCCTCACTGTTCGAGTCTGGTGGGCCACAACTCACTCTATCTATCTATCTATCTATCTATCTATCTATATCTATGCAGTTTTCTCATATGTTATGGGCTATTCTATCTAGGACCTTCAGCTACCAACCTTCTATAGGTCTCTTTCTGGAAGCTTTAACTTTATTTATTTATTTATATATTTATTTATTTAATTTGTCAATTGCTGACAAGATAATTGATTTATCTTGTAGTTAATATTGTATTAACAGAATAACTTTCAAGCTTTGAAACCTTGTCTCCTCTCACATAGATATTCCATTATTTATTTTTCTACAATGAGCAACACTTTCAACCTTCCTTTTTCCTCTTTTCTTTGAACAGAATTTCTAGTAACAGCTTATCTTTTTAAAAACTTTCTCAAGTCAACCTTTCACCTTCTAGAAAGGTAAAGTGCATACATGCATTTGTTGTGTCTTAGGGGCGATGTGACAAAGATGAGCTTTGATGACTGATGGAGTTGAAGTATCTTGTGACATTTGGTGAAAAAATGGAGGGCAGAAAATATTGACTTTGGAATGACTTTGCTTGTCTATGAGTCAATTTTGTTCTTGCTTTCTATGCCACATCTTTTCAATATTCTTTTTTTTTTTCATATAGCCTTTTTCTTTCCACAAAAAAATTCTATATATTAACAGAAAGAATAATATCTTCTTTTTAATGCCACCATCTTTGTCAGGGTGAATTTCTACTGAATCAGATGTTGTCTACCTATGTGGAAATTGTCATCCGTTTTAGAAATTTTGCCTGTATTATTTGAGAGAATAGAGAACAAAATAATATTTCACAAACACACACACACACTGTTTGTGGAGAGGGAGGGAGGGAGAGAGATGAATTCCTAACAAATAATATAAACAATAAATGTACTGGTTGCATCAAATGGCTTTGTTTATTGCTTTTGACCTAAATTGTATGCAGAGTTGATTAACTGAACTTTAATTTGGAAATTAAGCCTTAATATGTTTTAAAAACTTTTGAAATATTGTAAACAGTTTCAGACTTCCATCCAAATAACATTCTTCTAGAGTTTATCAGACTAATGATTTCCCTTTCTACCCATTATTTTCTTCATTGTAAATAAAGAGAGCCAAAATAGAAAATGTTTAGCAATTTTTGGTGGCCTCATTTTTCAGATAATGATTTACTTCTCAGCTAATCAGGGAATTAGCATATTTTGTTATTTATCTATATCTATATCTACACCTATCAGTATCAATCTATCTAATCTCTCTCTCTTATCTTTCTATCTCTTTATCTCTCCATCAACTCTCTCGCACTCTTTTCTCTTGCTCTTCTCTCCCTATCTTTCTATCTATGTGTATTTGTATTTGTACACTCTCTCACACACACTTACACACACACATATGTATCATTTCTTGAAATTCTGAAATTCATATTGTTAAATTCTTCATATTTATAAAAGCAGCATCTGTGTAAGTCAAAAACGTAAGCCATTTATTGAAGGAGACATAAGCTGAAATGAGTTTCCAAAATAAGAAGTAAAACAGAGAAACAGAGGATGATACAGAAAGTAGAATCTTCCTATCCAACATAATACAATGAAGATTTAAATTTTAATCCAATCATTTTTATTATTTTTCTTTATGTCTCTCAGAATTTCTCAGAAGTTTCCTCAGAAAAAGAATCTTAAAACTGGCCTCCGTTGTATACAATTGTCTACACAGCATCCTTTGATGTTTTTCTCTCCTAATGCCTTTTCCCCTATATCATAAAAATGGGGTGGTTAATTTCTAATTAGATATAATCACTTACATTTGATCATGCCTCAGAGTTTTGCCTTTTCCTGTATGTGGTGAAGAAGGATTGAAGAATCTTCTGACACCTTATCACCACAATTGAGCTCAAAAATTACATTTTCAAGTGAGACATTTGTCAAATGAATTTTGCCCCATTTTACGACTTTTCTTGCCACAGGTTTTAAGTGAATCACAGCAGCTGTTAAGCTAGTAACCTGGTTGTTAAGTGAATCTGGCTTCCTTCCTTGCTTGTCAGAAGGTCGCAAAAGGGGATTTGTGTGACCCTGGGACACGGTAACCATCATAAATATGAGTCAGTTGCCAAGTGTCTAAATTTTGAACACATCATCATGGGGATGCTACAATGGTCGTAAGTGTGAAAAATGGTCACAAGTCACTTTTTTCCAGTGCTGTTATAACTTCGAACAATCATTAAACAAACTTTTGTTAAGTCAAAGAGTACCTCTACTTTAAACTTAAGTGTTAATTAGCATTGTAGAAAGCCTTGGCAAATCTCTGTTGTGAAATAAATCTTATTTATTGCACATCTTCATCTTATAACCAAGGTGATGATTTTATACCACCATATTCATTGACATTCAAATGAACTCTGGTAAAATCAGCAATGACCCTGCCAACCCTGAAATGTGTTCACTTATTTTCTGTTAACCAAATTTATATCCAGTCTCTGCATGGTTTAATAACTAACATAGCTCTTTTTAAATGTTTTTAGTACAGTACCAAATAATTTAGCAATGAATAAGGCTCTCGTTATTTACTAGGGTACCCTTTTGCCTATTCAGAATGAAATTTATGGTTGTAGTAGTAGCCAAGTTCATTAATGGAATGAACAAATATGCATGATATACATTTAAAACAACAAGCAAATTTGGGTTCAAATGGATGACCTAATTAAAACTATATAAGGAAAATTCATCCCAAGCAATAACCTATAGATTCCAGGAATAATTATGAGGAAATATATCTCTTATATTGTCTTAACCCATTTTCCCACAGGTTCTTCATATGTGTTTCTCACTCTCTGTTCTTACTGTATTCTTCCTGCTCTTTCTTTAAAAAAAAAACTGATATAGAACTCAGGATGTACAATCTCTTTTCTTTTTAGTAAAAAAAAGAAAAAGAAAATCCATGCTATTCTAGCTTAAAGGAAATCAACCTGGTTGTACTTTGGAAGGACAAGTAAGAGAAAGTGAAGCCCAAATACTTTTTGGACACCTAACGAGAAGAAGGAAAAAAAGACCCTGATGCTGGGAAAGATGGAAGGCCAAAGAAGAAGGGGATGGCAGGCAGAGGATGAGATGGTTAGGTAATGTCATAATGCAATGGACATGAATGTGGGCAAACTATGCGAGACAGTGGAGAATAGGGAGGCCTGGTATGTGATGGTTTATGCGGTCATGAAGAGCCAGACTCTACTTAGTGATAGAATAAAATTCTAGTTTATAGTTCAGAAACCTAATTTATCTAACTAACACTATTTTGTTTTCTTCCATTTCTTTTTTTTTTCTCCTTCACTTGTCCTTCTCTTTTTGAATAAATGCCATCTTTAATCTATCTATTTAATCTATCTATCTATCTATCTATCTATCTATCTATCTATCTATCTATCTATCTATCTATCTATCTATCTATCTATGATATATCTACCTATCTATGATCTATTTATCCATCCACACTATATCTATCTACTATCATCTATCTATCTATCTATCTATCTATCTATCTATCTATCTATCTATCTATCTATCTATCTATCTATCTATATCTCTATCTGTGTATCTATCTATCTATCTATCTATCTATATCTATCTATCTATCTATCTATCTATCTATCTATCTATCTATCTATCTATCTATCTATCTATCTATCTATCTGCCTGCCTGCCCTCCCCCCCTCTCTCTCTATCATCTACCTACCTACCTGTCTTTCTGTTTGTCTGTCTGTCTGTCTATCATCTGTCTATCTATCTATCTATCTATCTATCTATCTATCTATCTATCTATCTATCTATCTATCTATCTATCTATCTACCTACCTACCTACCTACCTACCTACCTACCTACCTATCTATCTATCTATCTATCTATCTATCTATCTATCTATCTATCTATCTATCTATCTATCTATCTATCTATCTATCATCTGTCTGTCTGTCTGTCTGTCTGTCTATCATCTATCTTTCCTCATTCATCCATGTATTTATCTATCATTTATTATTTATGTCTATCTACATCTGTCTACATCTATCTATCATCTATCTGTGTTAGTGTAAAACAACATTTACACACTTTTTGTCTGTATTTTTCAACTATCCCCGCTCCCAAACAATCTTGTGCAGAGAAAAGTATATACTGCATGTGAACAGAAAAATGGAGATTATGAAAGTGATCATACTTTGATACATTATTTTGCTTTTCAGCAAAATGCAATAAGGACAGTTATGTAGAAAATAAAAGAAATCACGTTATAAATGTACTTTTGAAAAGTATGTTAACAGTGAAGAAAAATTGAATGAACTAATTCAATTATCAGGTGCAAAAAAAAAAAAAAAGAATCCACAAGATAACTTAAAAATAAGCTGATTTTATAGAAGTTGTAAAATAAAACCAACAATCTGAGGAAAAGAGGTGTGAATTTTCGGGAGCAATTTAAAGAACAGATCAACCCAGCCAGAATTAGTGGAATATTTTGGCAGAGTATATTTTCAAACTAAAACTAAAAGAAATAATGAATAGGAATGAAATGGTAGTGAACAAAATAATGTGCTTTTTGTAACTGAAAAAGCAAAGCAGAATCAGTTTTTCATTACTTTTTTTTTTTCATTAGGTTTTATATACCGCCCTTCTCCCGAAGGACTCAGGGCGGTGAACAGCCAACTAAAATACATGTAGACAAATATAAATAGTTAAAAAAGAATTAAACCCTAGGCTGTCCCTATAAAAATCTAAAAAACCCCAATTAAAATAAATTAAAACTTTGTACCCCATCCCAACTAATCTAAAAACCCCATTTAAAAATCCCATTTGAGTCAGCTCAGGCCGGCCTGCTCGAAGAGCCAAGTCTTCAGGTCACGTCTGAAGGCCCTCAGGTCACTGGTCGTTCGTAGTCCAGGGGGCATCCCATTCCAGAGGGCGGGTGCCTCCACAGAGAAGGCCCTGTTCCTCGGGGTCACCAGGCGACACATAGAAGGCATCGGGACCCGGAGGAGACCCTCTCTGTGGGAGCGCACCGGTCGGTGGGAGACTACTGGCAGAATGCGGTCTTGTAAGTATCCTGGTCCGATGCCAGTTCTGGTTAGCTATTGAGTGCGAATCCTGGAATACAAGGGCTGAAAACAAAATTGGAAAAGATAGATGATAGATAAATGGATGTATAAATAGATAGATAAATAGATAGATAGATAGATAGATAGATAGATAGATAGATAGATAGATAGATAGATAGATAGATAGATACTTTTTTAATGAAAATGACATGACATCACTAAAACTCAACTAAAAGCAGACATTACTGTTTTTATGTTCACAAAACCATCTTGATCACAATTTCTTACGACATTCCGCATATCCCTGAGTTATTATTGGATACCATAAAATGGTAGGAGACAGTGAGTAGAGATACTGCATTTTTAACAATAAATGTGTGACAGTTGAAGGACACCAAAAACAGTGGTGACTTGTGAGGGAAGGGGTGCAGTATTGTGCAGTTCCAGAATTCCCTGCCCCACTTTGAATATGTGTTGTAAGATGGAACCTTAAGCTCAGCTGTAACACACTGGTTTCATAATCTTGATACACATACTCTATTGCACAAACCAAGGCATTGACACAAATGATAAGAGTGAGTCCCAATATATGAGGAAACTTTTCATCTGAAGTGGATTATCATTAATAAGATGATCAAAGGCCTGGAGACTAAAACATATGAAGAATGGCTGTAAGATTTGGGTTTGTCTAGTCTAGAGAAAAGAACAATTAGGGGTGACAAGATAGCAGTATTCCAGTATTTGAGGGGTTGCCACAAAGAAGAGGGGCTCAAATTATTCTCCAAAGCACCAGAGGGCAGGACAAGAAACAATGATTGGAAAATAATCAAAGAGAGAAGCAACTTATAATTAAAGAGAAACTTCCTAACAGCGAGGACAATTAATCAGTAGAACACCTTGCCTTCAAGAATCATGGGTACTCCATCACTGGAGGTTTTTAAGAAGAGACTTGGAAAGTCACTTTTCTGAAATGCTATAGGTTCTCCTGCTTAAGCAGGGGGCTGGACTAGAAACCCCACAACATTCTTTTCAGCTCCATTCTATTCTAGAATAGAAGACAGCACATTTTTAAAGGATTTACTCCACAGTGTAAATAGACATAATGAGTTTTCGAGAAGAACATAAAATGTTAGCCAAACTTATTGGGTGGAATACTCTGCACATTTCTCACTGCAGCTTTAATTATTCACCAGATATGTTTGTCTCAGTGACCATTATAGCTTGTTATTTTCAAAATATCCTTTATCTATCAGCTAATCCTTCTTCATTATTTTTTCGAAGTTTGCTTTGAACCAAGCTTCTGTTTTCCTGGGTTGATTAGATAATATTATTTCTGAGTAGATTTTGCTTACTAGTTAATTTTGAGTCCTCCAAATACTGAAGACATTCATCTTTTACGCAAGGCAATGTCACCCTCGACATATGGCTTGTATGATTTAATGACACCTAAAGGGTTGGTTTTTTTAAATGGTTGGTTCACACAGCTTTAGCTTTAAATATTGCACAATCAAGTTACAAAACATTATATATATCCACAAGTCATCAAATCAGATTTTAAAGTTTCAAATAGATAAAAAAAGAAGGGAACTTCTCTCAACACAGTATAATTTGTTTCAATCCCCACTTCTAACTGAAGTACGGAGTAATAATTTGGCTTGAATGAGTGTTATGGGAGGCCTTAATTATGCTAAATGTATTATAGGAAGGTCAGTCCTCAAGAAAAGGATAAAAGAGTATCATACTGTAGAAAATTAGCACCCACCCCTCTCCTAGAAAAAATGAAATATCCTAGGAAATATTAAAAAGGCAGAATACTTCCCTTAAAAAGAGTAGAAACTCAGAAGCAGAAACTCACCTCAGAAGTAGAAGCTCACCCTCACCTTTGTTAATGAGTGGGCCATTAAGGCCTAGGCCAGAGTATTCTACATATCAAAGATCTCTGCCCATCTCACCACCTGGCCTGGGAAGATTGCATCAGCCAGCGCTCAGGTGAAGCCATGTGGTCCAAAAGCCTACAAAGTTAGCTAAGACCCCCACCCCTGGGTGTCTGACAGCCAATGGGACAAATTTCTTACACAGGAACAGGAAACATTAAGGTACGGCCAACATAAGGCATAAAACCCAGAGACTCTCAACATTTCAGCCCTTCTTTTCCTTCACCCAACATCTTGAAGTATATGATCATCCTTTTCACTTTGGAGCTGCAAGTCATGTGGTCCTGTCCACCATTAAACCATCTTTCCAAACAGCCTCCATGTTTCCAGTGTCTTTCTCCCCACTTGGAATTGAACCCCAAAGGATAATTCTTCCAACAGTATAAAGAGAAAGTAGTTTTCAGGATTTTGAAGTGCTTATAAAGCTATATTAATCTCTCTGATAGTTGTTCAGGGTTAGCTTTTCAGTCATGTAAATGCAGGCATTAACAATAAAAGATAGCTACTTCGTTTTCATGAGATGACTGGTGTCAAGAAAATTGCTCAGCATTGTTTAAATGTGCAATCAAAACTCCACCGGGAACTGCATCAGTTAATGTATGGCAAAGCTTGGAAATACAGATGAAGGCAAATGAGCATGGATATCCTAGCAAAGAAACACAAATGAAGAAAAGTTCACAGGAAAGGGTAGCCTGATAATATAGTTTATTTATTTCTTTTTTTCATTGACTGTTTCTTAATTAACTATCATAGGGCTGAGGTTTTGTGATATTGTCACCATTTCTTCCCCCTAGATTCTGGCCTCTGAGATACAAATCTCTTCTCTCTTGAGGAATTATAAATTATGCAAAGGAGCTCTCCAATTGCTCTTTGGTTTCTATTATAATAACTACATGGCCTACAATTGAATTTATAAACCAACCAGTGCATACATCATTTAATTCTTTCACTTCTAAAAACCACTGCATGCATTATGCCTCATCTTACTAAACTGGTTGTCACATCTTCATTAGGAATTAGAGTGCTTGCTCGGTTTAGCTGAGGAAAGCAAAAAAAGATGAAAGAAATGCATTTTTCTGAGAAGTTTTGGGCTGCAAGAACTGTGGTAGAAGACACCTTCTCCAAGTAAATATGGCTCCAGGGTTGACAGTGTCTTCTTCTCCTTCAGCAGAGGTGATATTCAGCAGGTTCTGACCAGTGCTGGAGAACCGGTAGTGGAAATTTTGAGTAGTTCGGAGAACTGGCAAATACCATCTCTGACTGGCGTCATCCCCATCTCTTCTCTGCATTAATCCCAGCATAATACATTTAAAAATATTTTATAAAACAAGCATAGGCCTCTTATAAGAAGAAAATGAAGCTATCATCTATCTGTCCAGCCATCCATCCATTCATCCATCCATCCATCCATCCATCCATCCATTTATCTCTATAATCTATCTTTCCTCTATCTATCTATGTATTCTTCTATATCTATCTATCTATCTATCTATCTATCTATCTATCTATCTATCTATCTATCTATGATCTAGGTATCTATCATCTATCTATCTAGGTATTCTACATCCGTCTACATCTATCTATCTATCTATCTATCTATCTATCTATCTATCTATCTATCTATCTATCTATCTATCTATCTTCTATCTTTCCTCGTCCATCCATGCATTTATCTATCATCTATTATCTATGTATCTATCATCTTTCTACATCTGTCTACATCCAGAGGTGGTATTCAGCAGGTTCTGACCAGTTCTGGAGAACCAGTAGTAGAAATTGTGAGTAGTTTGAAGAACTGACAAATACCACCTCTTACTGGCCCTGCCTCCATTTATTATCTGCCTCCTGAGTCCCAGCTGATTGGCTGGATCTTCTTTTGTTGCCCTGCACAGGAGAACAGAGCTGGAAAGCAGGTTATTGGGCTGGGGAGGGAATGGGACTTTGCAGTAACCTTCCCCCAGGAGTGGGGAGGGAATGGGGATTTTGTAGTAATCTTCCCCCTGGAGTGGGGAGGGAATGGGATTTTACAGTAACCTTCCCTTGCCACACCCACCAAGCCACACCCAGCATGCCATGCTACCCTCACCATGTCATGGTATGCCCACCAAGCCACACTCACAGAATCGGTAGTAAAAAAACTTTGAATCCTACCACTATCCTTCAGGTATGTTGGTTGGCTTCTCCAACATGTCCCAAAAGTGCTTTTCTGAAGAGGCAACTGGACTTTCTGGTTTTTCTTTGAAGACATTTCACTTCTCATCTTGGGTGAGAAGTGAAATTTCTTCAAAGGAAAACCAGAAAGTCCAGTTGCCTCTTCAAAAAGCACCTTTGGGACAACCATGACCTGAATGACTGAGAATCTCCATAGTTGTCTCCAACATGATTAGGGTGAAGGCTATTTGCTTCCTGGAATTTGCACCTGCTCATACCAGGAAGTGACCAACCTTCACTATAACTATGTTGGAGAAGCCAATCAACATACCTGAAGGACAAGAAGACAACCTGGTAAAGCAGTGGAGGGGAATTTTGGCCGTATAGACAATGTCTAGGGATGAGAGAGTAAATCTCATCACAGAAGCCCAAATTAAGAGACTGCATAGTCCTGAATTGGATGAGGGAGGCAAGGTTTAGGTAGCCCAATTCTAGAATCTCTTGGGATATATCTAGTTGATTAGGAGGTTATCGTACCTCTTTAGTTTGACAAGAGTCTATCCATTAAATGCCAGCAAATGAAGAATTGGACTTAGTTGGATTTCATTGTGTCATCTTTTGACTTGAGCATCCTTTGATCCTTCCCATCAATATGTAGGATCTTTGGAGCAAAGAAATAAAAGTTTAATGAGTTGGTATTTCCTAACCAAGATAATACTCTAAGATGGGATCATGTAATCCAGGGAACTATCAAGTGTTTTGCACCCCAAATCTTTCTAATTTCTTCCAGCCCAACCAGTTTTCCCCATTTTTCCTATGCTTCCTAAATTATGTGACTAAAAAATGCAGCATATTTTTTTTGCCAGTTGACTAAAAAAAAAATGCGGTATAATGTCAATTCCTCTTACAACAGGAAAAGCTGGAAAATTGGGGATGGATGATGTGAATGTTATAATACTATAACTGATAATAATATTTTAGCACTGAACTGAGAAAAGTCAGGAATGGTCCTTGAGCTGATGGAAGTTAGGTAGGTATGTCAGCCTTCTAGGTAACCTTCAATGATGGTGAGGACACACATCACCCTGGGCTTTCTCGGAACCTTTCCAAGCTTTCAGATTCATGCTGGAGCCCATCCTCATTTTGAAATCAGAATGATTTTTGGATGAGAAGTGAAACATCTTCAAAAGAAAAACAAAAAAACAAGAAAGTCCAGTTGCCTCTTGAAAAATAACCTTTTGGGACAACCATAATCTGAATGACTCAGAATCTCCACAGACTTTTAGCTATACAATTTGGGATGAACACTCTTGAATGGTGTGAGGATAAGGAATTGATTTCCAGAGGAAAAAACTGCAGGCCACAGGAACCAGGATCACTATTCAGGTGACCCTGAGGACACAGATAAACCTCCAAGTGCTTCAACAACCCTCTAAAAAGATGCAAATGACCAGCTGTCTGCAAGGAATATAACTCCTTCCATTCCCCACTATCCTGTCAGAGCTGAAGAAGCTTCTTGGATGAGAAGTGGAATGTCTTCAAAAGCAAAACCACGAAAGTCCAGTTGCCTCCTGAAAAAGCACCTTTGAGAGGACAACCATGACCTGGATAACTGAGAAACTCCACAGACCTCATTCTGAAAGCTTGGAAGATTAAAACTCTGGTCCCATTGACCAACCCAGATTGGATCTTGCAACGTTATCCTGGGACTGATATATTGGCTTTCATTCATGACATACCTTTCTGTTCAGAGATCAGTTGAGGTAACAGACCTATATAATGAGGGTAAGGAGAAAATCTACACAAAGATGGTGGCAAAACAACTTGACACTTTTAGAAGTCTTAGTCGTGACTTAATTGTACCTCACACAATACATATTGATCATTACCAATAACAGGCATTTTTCTTAAAAATGTAAAAAAAAAATGAAGTTTCTCAATCAATAACTTTAGATATTGAAATATTTAAATCATGCGTGCAGGGAAGATTTCTATGCACTGTAAAAGACTTTCATCCCAAGGATTGTTTTTCAACTGATTATTCTTTAGGCTTCTTCTTATTTTCTTTAATCAGGTCTATTAGTTTTACAAGGTTGCTTGGTAGGCTAATTTCTGTCAAAAACTAAATTTGTTATTAGCGCTTTCAAAAAACCTGGAGATTACTTATGAATGGGATTCTTTCACATTATTTTAGCAAACAGCAAGCTTAAAAATCATTTTTAGAATTCTTGGTATATACTGTATATATATAATACAAAGTATACAAAATATAATACAAAGTATATATATATATATATATATATATATATATATATATATATATATATATGTTTTCGGAGATTTTCGCGGGTATTTGTATGTGGATCTTTGGTTCTTCGGGTTTTCTCCCGCGTAGAGTTGGAAATATCTAGGTGACGTTTCGATGAAGTCTCATTCATCATCTTCAGGCTTGTGTCTTCGGCCTTGTGCTTCTCAGAGTGAAGCACTCTGAGAAGCACAAGGCCGAAGACACAAGCCTGAAGATGATGAATGAGACTTCATCGAAACGTCGCCTAGATATTTCCAACTCTACGCGGGAGAAAACCCGAAGAACCAAAGATCCATATATATATATATATATATATATATATATATATATATATATACTTTGTATTATATTTTGTATACTTTGTATTATATATATACAGTATATACCAAGAATTATATATATATATATATATATATATATTCAGTAAAAAGAATATAAACATAAATTTAGGAAGCAATAAACCATTCAGGCATAAATTCTACAAATGGCCATGCTTGACCAAATTCACGGTATGCATGCTGTAATTAAACAATGACTAACATGTAATTTCCCAGAGAGATTCAATAAAGTAATTTAAAATGTGGTATAGCTATAAAAACACAATCTGACAATTCGTCTGAAAACAATAATAAAGAGCTCTTTCAGATGTCAATAAGCTCAGGCCAAAAAAAAAAAAAAAAGCAAAAGATCTACTTGCAACTTTTACTCTGAAAATGTTTCCAAATAATATTTACCAGCATAGATATTATTCCTCCTCCTCCTCCTCCCCCCCCCTTCAGATGTTGTGAGTCCTCCATCAACTGGAGGCATTCAGCCATCTGTCTGAAATGGTACAGGACCTCCTGGTCAAGCAGGAGATAGATCCCTTCCATGTTCTATGTCCTCCTCCTCCTCCTCCTCCTCCTGAATTTTATGTTACAGGTGGAATATTTCTAATGTGGTAATATTGAACGGATACAAAAGATAACCTAGGAAGTGATTAAAAAGAAGAAAGACACATGAAAGGTGGACAGATATTTCAAAAAGAAAATATACAAATGGTAAAAGGAACAGAAAAGGAGCCTGGAATTAGCCTTGTGTTGACACTTAAACCTCTCTGGAGTTCAAGCCCAGCTGACCGGTTAAATCGTATTAAATAATTGGTTTAGAATTAGACGTATCATCACATCTTGGTTTGGTGAGTGCTGGAGAAATCAATCAAAGCCAATTAAGACTGAAACAATGATTGACAAGCAAAGCTACGTACTTTGGGGAGGCCAGTTCAATGCTGAAAGGAATACAAAAAATTATTTTCTTTTCTTTTTATTTGCAAAATTGAGGGAAGTAAATGAAAGGAAAGATAATGGCTAAGGGGATAAGGGGTATGGACATGGTCGAAAAGATTAAAGGATATTTTTTTAACAGTGAGAACAATTAACCATTGAAACGACTTGGCTTCAGAAGTTGTGGGTGTTCCATTATTGAAGGTTTTCAAGAAGAGATTGGACAACCACTTATCCAATGGCAAAAGGACTGGAGAGCCACTTGGAATAGCATAAGGGGTCCTGCTTGAACAGAGGATTGGGCTAGAAGACCTCCAAGTTCCCTTCCAACTCCATTATTCTGTTGTTGTTGTTGTTGTTGTTGTTATCATTATCATTATCTTCATCATCATGATTATTATCATCATTATCATTATTATTACCATCATTATTATTATTATCATCATCATCATTATTTTCATTATCATCATCATCATCATCATCATCATCATCATCATCATTATTATTATTATTATTATTAATAGGTCAGACCCTTGAAAAGAGTTTGAGATAATAAGGAATTTGCATGCCATCATCAGGATTCATGTCAATTCAACTAATTAAAATCATTAAAACTGTATATTGGATTATGGCCAAATGCACAATCTTTACAAGAACTGGGTTCAAAGCCATAGAACTTTTATTAAATAATGTATTATTATTGTTGTTATTTCAAACAGTTGTGCTTTATTTGTCTTAATTGAGTAATTTCAAGTGTGGCAACGAGACTTCTTTCAAACACATTAGGACAGTATGAGTTAATTTCTATTCAATTACAATAAAAGTTCAGTACTGCCATTTATCACCTGTTACCTTTTTAAATAAATTAATTGTAAAATAATAATTGCTTCCTTTTTGAGTCCATTAGGAATGATTAATGAATTCATTCTTCCTCTCTTTTTCAACGTTATGCACTGTATTGGAGAAACAATTCACAAACTGACAGCTTCAATCAAACCCATGCCTTTTTCTTGCCTGTATTCACAGTTCCCTAAATGTCAGTTAACTGTGCCAGATATATTGGCAACTTTTATATCCCAAATTATTTGCCCATTAATGCCGAAAGAGGAAGAACTATCTGCCTTCATTAAAACCTACTTATTCTTTTTTTTTTTAAACTAGATTACTCAGTCACTGTTCAGTAGATGTTTTCAAGTCAGAAAGGATCCAATTCAAACATTTCCCAAGTGTGTGTTGGATTAAGTTATACTGCACCTTCATATGTGGGGTAACTAAATCCTATAAGCTAAATCAAAATATTAGTACTTTTTTTTAAAAAAAAGGAAAGAAAATGACTTCCAACCCAACATTGAAGGAGAAATGTATTGACATAAATGAATTGCCTGACACACTTTGACAAATGCCTTAATCAGAGATGGTTATAATTGGCTCCCTGACCTGGGTTACTCAAACAAGCTCAGAAGACACACCAAGGACTTCACAATTCAATTCTGAACCACATAGATTGTCTTCTTTTGGAAGTTTTTGTCTGCTTAAAATGAAACAAGGAAGACCATATCTATTCTATTCTAGACCTAGGACTCAGGAAAGCTTTGATTGGTTTAGAGTTATGGTGGTTGGCATGCCATCTGGTACAGAAATGTCACCTACTAGAACCCTTAATGGATTAATGAAGCTAATCAGGTTATTTTAAAAGATTCTCTCTCTCTCTCTCTCTCTCTCCCTCCCTCCCTCCCTCCCTCCCTCCAACCACCACCTACCTACCTACCAGAGGTGGTATTCAGCGGGTTCTGACCAGTTCTGGAGAACCAGTAATAGAAATTTTGAGTAGTTTGGAGAACCGGCAAATACCACCTTGGACTGGCCTTGCCCTCATCTATTCTCTGCCTCCCAAGTCCCAGCTGATTGTCTGGGTCTTCTCTGGTTGCCCAGCAGAGCTGGAAAGCAGGTTAGATTTTGCAGTATCCTTCCCCTGGAGTGGGGTGGGAATGGAGATTTTGCAATATGCATCCCCTGCCATGCCCACTAAGCCACACCCACCAAGCCACACCCACAGAACTGGTAGTAAAAAAAAATCCAATCCCACCACTGCTACCTACCTACCATGTATTTGTATCTCTATCCCTTTCTCTATCTCTTTCCATCCTCCATCTGGATCAGATCACTGTTTTGGGTTAGATTACTTGCAAATTTATCCCTCTCCATTGAGTCATATTATGGGGAAAAAAGCAAAACCAATTGAAGAAAACCCCCAATTGCAGGATTTTTTTTTCTTCTTAAATTGGAATTAGGTTCCTAATTAAAAGAATCTGAGTAAACATTTAGTGCTTTAATATTAATTTCAGAATTGTGCAGTACATACTTTTCAAAAGGTATATTTGAAATAAATTCAGATGAGCTTTATAGTGATACAAAACAAATTTTCTAATATTTTGTCCGAGTGGATTATATTCATCATGAAATCCTTAAAAAGATAAGTCTTCTGAAATTAGTCTCCAAATGCCAAAATACAGTCATTTTTTGCAAATGAAAAAACTCCAGCAATCCCAACTTTCACAAATTTCCCCCCAGAAAATTTAGAATCACCCAATAGAGGTTCTAGAGTTGGTTAGATGGTTATTATCCCAAATAATTCATCATTTCTCCAACTTCTGAATCTCCTGATATGCACAGAATAAGCAAACTCAAGCGGAAATGAATATGAGCTTATATAAAGGTTATTCCTCAACTTTCACAGAAACCAGCTGAATAATTTGTAAAAAAAAAAAAATCACTGTTCTTAGTCGATTGGTGCTTTGAGCAAAAGGAAATCCTTCATTGTGAAATTAAACTTTTTAGTATATCCTTGGGGAACCTTGCCATAATTTGTAGGCGTCTGAGTGTAATGTTTAGCTTCTTCTGACTTCATCAGTGGTGGGGAAAGGCAGGGAAATGGGCACCAGAGATTTTGGATCATAGCTACTGTGCTTTTTCAGCCTTCTCTTCAATTTTATTAAGATGTAGGGAGATGGATTTTCCAGATGCCTGGTGTGCTTGATTCCATAATTCTATTTATATTACCAGGGCCTTTGATTCGTAGCACATGGCCTGGAGCATTTGATAATGTGAGGATCCTTTATGCAACAGATAACAGCTTTCAGAGTTCCTTTCTATGGAGTCTCTACTATTTATAGGTTTTGAAAGGCCAATCTATATGTATCTAGTCTGAATCTAAAAAATTATCTTTAGAGTTTTATGAGGCTCACCTTTTAGTCAGTTCCTCTTCTTTCATGTTCCCCAGTTTTACTACTTAACAAGCTCAAATCATCCTCTTGTAACATTCAAGACTCATTGCTTGGGAGCAGCATCGTTTTCATGCCCCAGCATATAACCTTTATATATTGTTGTTTCTCTCTAGTCCCATCTAGTAACCGGAGGGACAAATATGCCCCAGCATATAACCTTTATATACTGTTGTAGCTCTCTAGCCCCATTTAGTAGCTGGAGGGACAAATATGCCCCAACGTATTATCTTTATATACTGTTGTTTTGCTCTAGTCCCATCTAGTGGCTGGAAAAACAAAATACCAAGTAGATTGTTTAAAGCTGACCCAATCCATTTACACATCAGCACACACTCTCAAACCAAATGCACACTGGGAAACCAGACTCCATTTTCCTTTAGCATTTGGAGAAGGAAGAAGCATAAAGTAGAATCCATCTTCTGTGGCACAGGGTCATCCAAGCACAGACTCATATCCACATGCTCTAAGTATGGTTTATTTATTTTATGGTTTTATTTATTTATTTATTTATTTGGCAATCATTTACAAGATAATAGGTATAAGTATAAACATAGTTATGAATACATGAAATGGATACATATAAGAAAAATAAAAAGAAACAATAGGACAGGGACAGTAGGCACATTGGTGTACTTATGCACGTCCCCTACAGACCTCTTAGGAAAAGGGTGAGGTCAATAGTAGACAGTCTAAGGTTAAAGTTTTTGGGGATTGGGGAAGAAACCACAGAGTCAGGTAGAATATTCCAGACATTGACCACTCTGTTGCTGAAGTCGTATTTTCTACAGTCAAGTTTGGAGCTGTTAACCTTGAGTTTGTATCTATTGTGTGCTCATGTACTGTTATGATTGAAGCTGAAGTATTCATTTGCAGGTAGGACATTGCAATGTATGATTTTATATACTATACTTAGATCAGACCGAAGGCAGCATAGTTCTAGGTTTTCTAGGTCTAGAGTTTCAAGTCTGGTGGCAGAAGGTATTCTGCAATGAGTAGAGGAGTGGAGAACTCTTCTTGTGAAATATTTCTGGACTTTCTCAACTGTGTTAATATCAAATACATAATGTGGGTTCCAGACTGATGAGCTGTATTCGAGTATTGGTCTAGCAAATGTTTTGTATGCTCTAGTTAGTAGTGTGATATTACCAGAGAAAAAGCTAGGTTAACAACTCTTAATGCCCTTTTGGCTATGTAGTTACAGTGGGCTCTAGCACTTAGATTATTAGAGATGAGTACTCCAAGGTCCTTGACAGAGTTTGGATCAGAATTTGGTTTTTGAAGCTGACCCAACCCCTTTCCCATCTTCATTTCCTTTAGCATTTGGAGAAGGCAGAAGTACGTGGTCATCCAAGGGCAAACCACAGAGAGAACATCCCACACAGAGCATCACTGGTGAGATTTAAATTGCTTATATTTATTAATTGTTAAATTTAACTCAATACTGTCTATCTTTTATTTGGTTCTCATTGTTTGTATCTTTATTTTCCCCAGTTTCACTATACCCTTTTCTTTCAAAAAGCATTCAGATCTAGGCACACAGTCTGTTTTATTGAAGGATAGATGGGTTTAGCTGCATGTAGAGCTGCACACAGACTAAGGTGTAGTGAGGACAGAACAGTCATTCTAAAGCAGAATTTAGCCAGCTGGGAAATTCTGGGAGTTGAAGTCCACCCATCTTAATGTTGCTAAGATTGAGAAGCAACCCCTTTACATTTTGAACTCTACAAGCTCTAGTTTCCATGTCAGCAGCTTTGCAGCTTTGCTTGCTTGATGGCATTACTTGGGAGGAGAAAAACAAGAAAAACAAGGTTGAAATTATTATCAGGAGTGCAAAGGCAAACCCTTTTACCCTTTTCTTTCTTTATGATCCTTGGGCGCCACTTTTCGTTATAATAAAATCATTTGTAGGGAGCAATAAAACACACAAGTTTGTAAGATAACATAAGAACAATTGATAAATAATAAATAGACATCTTAACAGCTGGCAAAAAGGAAAAAAAAGAAATAGAAAGAAATCTATGGAGGGGGGAAAAACTTTTTAATTTACTCACCAATTTCCATGAGAATAGACTATATGTCTGCTGTAGGAATGAATATCCACTTCTGAATAAATTTTAAGAAGTCATTGATTCTTGATTTAATCATATGCCTTCTTCAGAGTATAAGGAGTGGCTGGGTCTAAGTGGAAGAAGAATTTTCCTAAAAAAAAAAAAAAAACTTAAAACAGAAAAAAATTAAGCCTGAATAAGCCAATAAAAATGATAACCATGTCAGAACTTTCCATTCAGTACTGAACTTGGCCTAATAAGAACTCCAATAATTAACTTAGATGTCACTAGAATAGCTCTAATTTTGAGAACATACCATGTTCTATACAGACATATGGTTGAATTTTAAATGGCTCTTTTAGCATCAGCCTGAATAATTATCTAAAACACAAATCTGTTGTGACTTCCCTTTGGAACAAGATTACAGTAGATTTGCATGATTTCCACCTTATAATATTTAGAAAATTGTTAAAAACATGGCCCTTTTCTTAGGTCAGGATAAAATTGTGTTTGTTTTATTTCAGAAGAAGAAGAAGAAGAAGAAGAAGAAGAAGAAGAAGAAGAAGAAGAAGAAGAAGAAGAAGAAGAAGAAGAAGAAGAAGAAGAAGAAGAAGAAGAAGAAGAAGAAGAAGAAGAAGAAGAAGAAGAAGCTTGTTTTATTTTTGATGCTTTATTTTTGGATTTTCAATCAGAATAGAATAGATTTGGAAAAGACCTTGGAAGAGACCCTATACCATTTCAGACAAGTGACTGTCCAGTGTCTTCTTAAAAATCATCCAGTAATGAAGCACCCAGAACTTCTGAAGGAAAGCTATTCCACTTGCAGAATAACAGATAACAGATAATCCAAATTGGAAGGGATCTTGTAGGTCATCTAGTCCAACCCCCTGCCCAAGCAGGAGACCCTATACCATTTCTGACAGATGGGAATCCAATCTCTTCTTGAAAGGCTGAAATGATTAAGCTCCCACAACTTCCAAGGGCAAGCTGTTCAATTGGTTGATTGTTCTCATTGTCAGGACGTTTCTCCTATTTCCACCTTAAATCTCTCCTTGTTCAGTTTCCATCCATTATTCCTTGTCTGGCCTACAGGCACTTTAGAAAATAGCTTGACCCCCTCCTCTCTGTGGCAGCCCCTCAAATATTGGAACAGTGCTATCATATCTCCATTGGTCTGTCTCTTCACTAGACTAACCATGCCCAGTTCCTGTAACCGTTCTTCATATGTTTTAATCTCCATTCCCTTAATCATCCTGGTTGCTCTTCTCTGTACTTTTTCTAGAGTCTCAACATCTTTTTTATAGTGTGGTGAACAAAACTGGATGTAGTACTCTAGTTAATTGTTCTCACTGTTAGGAAGTTTCTCCTTAATTCCAGGTTGCTTCTCTCCTTGATTAGTTTCCATCTATTGTTCTTGTTATTCCCTCTGGTGCTATGTAAAATAAATTGACCCCTTCCTCTTTGTAGAAGCCTCTCAAATACTGGAAAACTACTATCATGTGCCCCCTAGTCCTTCTTTTCTCTAGACTAGCCAGAACCAAACCTTGCATCTGTTCTTCATATGTTTTAATCTCTAGGCCTTTAATCATCTTGGTTGCTCTTCTTTACACTTTTTCCAAAGTCTCAACATATTTTTTTCTAATGAAACCAAAACTGGATGTTGTATTCCAGGTGTGGACTTTCTAAGACTTTATAAAGCAGTACTAATACTTCACTTGACTTTGATTCTATGCCTCTATTTATACAACCAAGGATTGTATTAGCTTTTTTTTTTTTGCCTGCTATTGTACATTGCCAACTCATATTTAAGTTTTATTTTATTTTATTGTTTGTTAAGTCACCCAAAGCTAGGAGGCCTAGAAACCTAATTACTAACTTAATATACAGTATATACTGCACATTTCTTTTTTATTTATTTTTGGGTAGAATTCGGACTAATATATGCATTTTTGCAAACATATCTCTCATAGGCTCCATCACTATTAGAAAATAAACATGTTCTATATAGGATTTTGTTTGTCAATGTGTCCATTTTCAAAGAAAACAGATGAATTCAAATTGAAACCTATGCTGGAAGATAGAAGAATTAAGCCGAGAACCATATGAGTTAGCTGTCTATGGAGATTTTCAGTCATCCAGGTCATGGTTGTCCCAAAGGTGCTTTTTCAAGAAGAAACTGGACTTTCTGGGTTTTCTTTGAAGATGTTTCACTTCTCATCGAGATCTCATCACTTCTCATTTGCTTGGATGAGAAGCAGAAAGTCCAGTTTCATCTTGAAAAAACACTGTTGGGACATATGAGGTAGCCTTCTTAAAAATAAGTCTTTAGTAATTATCCAACCACTGCAAACATTTATGAATTAACAAGAAATGTCCCCGGGGCAGCCATCTTGGGAGTCTTCCTACAATATCTTCTCAACATTCTAGTTGAGTTCACAAAAAAACATAATCTCCCTTAGTTTTAACAGATGCATTTTAATATCAACGTTGCTATCAGCAAAGTGCCTCACTAAAACTGAACGAGTTCAAATGCTAAATAACTGAATGTCACTCTGTATGCATTTAAAATTATACAATTACTTTGCATCAGCATGTGAACCAAACTACTTCTTCCCGGTGTCTCTCTAGAAGCACAGAAATAATGATAATGGAATAATAAGCATATCATTATATTAAGTTATTAAAATTTACTAACCCCAATGTTACTGTATATGCATTTATATCTCGTTGAAATCAACGTAGTCGCTTTTCCAGAGGCTACATACAAGAGCGCAACTTACTTCTAAAATGAGCTATGCATTTTTGTTTCCGCTAGGAGATATAGACAAGGTAAGTAATGTGGTAAAAGATTCCTTGCTAAACATTTAATATATGACAACCTACCCAGCATCAATTTTATTCTTTCCTAAATAGCAATCAGCAATCTCATAGAACATAGAATAAAAGGAAAGTTGGAAAGGATTTTGGAGGTCTTCCAGCCCAACCTCTGCTTAAGCATTTCAATTAACTAGTTCTCCAGTCTCTTTTTAAAACCCTCCAGTAATGGAGCACCTTCCACCTCTAAAGGTAACTCATTCCACTGGTTGATTGTTCTCATGGTTAGGAAATTTCTCCTTAATTCTCTCCTTGATTAATTCCATCCATTGCTTCTTGTCTTGTCTTCTGGTACTCTGGAAAATAAGTTGACTCCTTCTTCCTCTCAAATATAGGAACACTGCTATCATGCCCCCTCTAGTCCTTTTTTTCACTGGACTAGACATACCTAATTCCTGCAAATGTTCTTCATATCTTTTAGCCTCCAGCTACCTGATCATCATTGTTGCTCTTTTCTGCACTACACAACATACAAGATAGGGGAACATCCATGCTGTGGACTCTGCTCCCCGTGTCATTTAGCACCCCAACATGACAAAATGGGCCAGAAATGTGAAGAAGGTACTGCGTTGTTGAACAAAATTGCTTTTGTTATTTTCACCCATGTCAAATAAACAGCAACCGTAAGTACTAAGTAGGCAGTCACAATATTGCTGTTATACCTGAATGCTCAAATGGCAAAGACTTTATTTTTTCTTGAGCTGGAGTGGATCCATGTAGTTCTTTATTTAATCAGGCTAGACCTCTGCATGACAATGAATGACTTGAGGGGTTTGCATATCTGCTGAATTATGAATGATCCTTGCATTTGCCAGAGAACAATTTCCTTATGAAAGGGGATTTTTATCTTTGCTCAGCGAGCTAATAATCTGCTGAATGATGCTTTGCTTTCCGAATTCAGCCTTGGCATCATTGTCTCTCTCTCTCTCTCAAAAAAGTGTGGTGTGGATATTCTAAGAAATTGCCTATGCATTAAGCTTAAATTAGCTGTCGTTATTATTCTCGATGTAATGAGACTGGGAGCAGATAATGCCACTCGAAACAATCCCTGCATCAAGATTGTATTTTCTTCTCTGTTTACTGCTAAATGTGCATTTCACCTAAAGAGGAGAGGGGAAGGAGGTGGAATAATGATAAAGGAATTAGGCAGGATGTTACTTCATCATATCTTAAAAAGAAAAAAAATGTCTGTGGAAGTAATGCTCTCTGGAATGTAACTTCTTTCATGTAAAATTTAATGCACAGCTTCCAGACAGACCTGATTTTGCTTAGGGAACAACAGTTATTTGCTGTCGAGGTTTGTGCATGAAGTCTCTTGATAACAAACATAACATGTAGCATTGTCAGATTTTATGTTTCCACATTTCTTTTCTGAGCCCTGATAAAAAAAAAAAAGAATATACAATGACAAGAGGCAACCAGGAATAGATACAAACCACAGAGATAATTCTGAAGACTATCTCCCCAATACAGATGCCTCAGTCAATCTTGGCAGCTAAGGATCAATTCACCCAGGGGAAGATGCAAAATCAAGTTGAGGGTAGTCCTTTTTTAAAAAAAAAATGTTTCCAAAGTATTGAAAGTTCAGTCTCAATTCTAAAGGTTTTTTTTTTTTTTCATTGCAAGTGACCAATGCTAATACAGTTAGATGTCTTTAATGCTAGGTGTTGACATTATTTCCATGACAAAACGAATTATAGAATGAAAGATCCGGAGGAAAAAGAATTTTTGATAGTGAAGAAGTCTAGGGGTGACATGATAACAATGTTCCAATGTTTGAGGGCTGCCACAAAGAAAAGGGGGCCAACCTATTTTCCAAAGCACCAGAAGGCAAGACAAACAATGGATGGAAACTAACCAAGAAAAAAAGCAACCTAGAACGAAGGAGAAATTTCCTAATGGTGAGAGCAATCAACAAGTGAAACAGCTTGCCTTCAGAAGTTGTAGGTGCTCCATCACTGGAGGCTTTTAAGAAGAGATTGGACAGCCATTTATCTGGAGTGGTATACGGTATATATGTTTGAGCAGATGGTTGGACTAGAAAATCTCGAAGGTTCCTTCCAACTCTGTTATTCTGATATTACTATGCATGAAATAAGCCATTCAAAGTATTTTAAGAAATATTGTTCTTTAAATAATAACAATATTGAAATGACCTCTTTTTACAAAGAGAGATGGGATGGATTAAGGAAAAACACAGGAATAAAACACACTCTAGTTTTTAAGGTTGTAATGTTTATATTTTTTATATTTTTTTATATGCTTGTAATGTTTACATAATGAGCTAAGTGGCACAGCGGTTAGAATGCAGTACTGCAGGCTACAGGCTACTTCTGCTTGCAATTTGAATCTCACCAGGCTCAAGGTTGACTCAGCCCCATCTTTCTGAGCTCAGTAAAATGAAGACCCAGATTGCTGGGGGCAATATGATGACTCTGTAAATCTGCTTAGAGAGGGCTGTGAAGCCCTGTAAAGCAGTATATAAGTCTAAGTGCTATTGCTATTGCTATTCAATCATTCTATGAATGAAATGCTCAGACACCAATGAACCGATTGACTAGATAGGAAATTATGTAGCAAAATGAAAATAGCATGAAATATGGAATTACATAGCCAATATGATGTAAAAGGTAATAAAATCATATTGCTGATCTCTTCCTCCTCCTCCTCCTCCTCCTCCATAGTTTTACTTTGATTTGGGAACAGTAGGGTCATAAGGAGATCCTGTTATAAGTTTGACAGTGACTGATTGTAAGACAAGGGACTGATAAGAGATTGATACTAAATCAATGACTACTTGTATGTTTAGTATACAACTGTCTAATTTAAACTATTCCAAATACTTTTTCTTCAAATCAACTCCTCTGAAATACTTAAATAGATATGGCAGTTATCGATTCTAGTGAAATTTAGGATGTAAAGATGGGATATTAACTGGTTATTCAGTAATAGACATATTAGTATAACCTGAACAAAAGCAATAGTTTGTCACCTCTTTGGCACTTGTTTATAGAGTTTAGCATCCCAGATCACCCCAGCATATTCTTGGTATTTTTTCCTGATAAGCAGCCTCTCTGTCATCTCTCTGCTAAGGCTCTCATCAAAATCATTACTGTTTTTTTTTTTTTTTGGAGCAGTTTAGAACTTCAGAAGCATTTTTGGAATATGATGGATATATTTATATGTGGTAGATATAGATAAAAGATATGAAATGATGACTAGCTTCACACTTTGGATGGATTCATCCATCATTTAAAGATTAACACTACAACATTTATCTCATCTAGATCTGACATGATGATACCAAGCAGAATATGCCTTTATTTTTTTTTTTCTTTGTGTTTCAAACTTGTGCTCTTGAGAAACAACATTACTGAAAAACCATACTTCCATCCTTATCATCAATCGGGAAAAATGTTGAAAACTAAAAGATCAAACGATGTGCCTGGTGATAAAACAATTTAGGAGTTGGGTTTAGAGAGGCGGTCGCATCAGTCAAATAATATCTGCAACAACTTTCAAGCCGACAACAGCATCAATCATCATCAATCATCAATCATCAAGCATCAATCATCAATCAATCAGTTGACTGTACAATCATCAGAAGAGAGCCTGGAAGTCCCTTTGAGGTTCTTCTAGTCCAACCCTCTTTCCAAGCGAGAGAACCTATGCCATCTCAACAAGTGACTGTCCCAGTCTCTTAAAAGCCTCCAGGATGGGGATGCCCACAATTGCTGCAGCTAAGCTTTCCACTGGTTCATTGTCCTCACTGTTAGGAAGTTTCTCCTTATCCAGGTTGCTTTTCTCTTAATTAGTTTCCAATGTTGCTTGTCCTTCCTGCTGGTGCTTTGGAGAATAATTTGACCCCCTCTTCTTTGTGGTATTAAGAGAAACTAGATAATTTGTCTGATCTAGGAATAATCTTTCTTACAATAACTTCAAACCAGAATGTATATAACATTCTGGCTCAGCAGAATCTGAAAAGATTGTAGTTATAATCAGTGGTGGGATTCGAATTGTTTTACCACTGGTTTGGTGGGTGTGGCTTGGGTGGGCGGCTTTGCCTAATACCGTATGCAGCTTTCCCCCCACCCAGCTGAGACTTGCAACTCCAATCAGCTGTGAAGATAAGAAGAGAAAAATTCAGGGACAGGATACAGGGACAACCTGCCCCTTTGCTCTTCTTTTTCCTTTGAGCTATAGGATGTTTTCCCCCCCTTCTCTCACGCTGATTGTCAGCTTTTTTACTACCCAGTTAAGCAGAACCGTTTGAACCAGTAGCATACCACCACTGGTTAGAATAGAGAAAGTATAAAACCATGAAATAAGGCTTGGCTTGTTCGCACAACATAAGTCCAAACTGGTAAAAATCTAAAGTTCGATAGCAATTTTATTTTCTGACAATTATTTCAAGATTAGCCACAAAAAGCAAATAGCTCTTTTGTTTCAGTTGTACCCATAGCCAATTCACGGGGCCACAAAGTCATTTCTTAGTCACAACATATTCCTTTTCCAGTTTTTTGAAAATATTTTCATATACAAAGTGAAGAAATTTTAATCGTTATCTATCCACTAGGTGTGTCTGCACCTCTCAAGAATGCCACAGATTCAAAAAAGCTGTGAATATGTACTGTTTCATAGTCTGCAGAACAGGAAGGGGGTGGGTAAATGCATACATTGGAACACAATTGAGAGGCATGATTTCCATACTAAGGCTTCAAGTAAAGACATCATTAGTCTAACTCCTAATATTTTGCCTTCCTGGGAACTGTGTCATTATCAATACGATTATTGCAGTTGTGCACACACTTTTTGCAACAATGGCACTAAAACCCATGTAGAGGAAACATAGTTTCTGGCTAGTGGTTACGAGAGTAAATGGCAGCGCCTTCCTGACGATGCTGGTGATGAGTCAACTTTGGGTGGATACTCCAATTAAGTGGTCAGGTGGCTTGAGTTCCTTTGAATCTATGGCACTGTCTGGAGATAATTTGAAAAAAGAGGCAGTGTTATGCTTACGGGGGTGCTCTAAAAAAACGACTTTGTCCTAGTGATGGACACGGAGTGTCTATGTTTCCCCTTCTTCCCTTTTAACTCTTGACGATTTTCTCATGCTATCGTTTTGCACACCCAACTTAATCCCTGCGATTTGGAAGGGACTTGTCCTCTTAGGTCCCAGAGGGAACAAAGCTGAAGTTAAAATCAATAAAATTAGGCAGGAGGCACAAAGTGGCCACAGGCTTTTGCAGGAAAGCATAACTTCCTTTTGAGACAGTTTGAAAGGAAACAATTTTCTGGGTATGAACCATGTTGAATGTAATTTCAGCATGGTAATCCTATTTTGATAGGTTTTGTCATCATTCAAGAACAAAGAAACTTCCATTTCACTTCAGCAATCCCATTCCAGGTAAGAATTTGTTAAGAAGTACAGTGGCACACGAGAAAACCTAAATCTGAAACTCCCGGTTGTCCCTTCCCCAACGAAAATCAAATCTCCATTTCCCTGCACCCATCGAATCCATCACTGCCCAATCAAACATTCAGTCTATCTTAAGCCAACCCTTCACACTTCCATCCAATTGCATGCTGACATGTCCTTAACTTTTGAGAGAATGTTTTGTTAAGTCTAATCTACACTCCTAAGAACTCCCCCTCCAAATTCACAGGACTGAACTGGGCATCCTCAAGCTTCAAAGACAAAATATATGGCTAATAAAAAATATGGATTTCATGTCTGGACAGTATTTCATATAAAGTACTCTTGGTGTCCAACGCTCAAAAGATTACGACATGCTTACGTTTATTTCGTTTCTCGTTGCCACTCTTTAGGGATGGGCAATCAGAAGGTATTGCAATGTGGTGCCTTACCTAGTAGACCAAACATCGGCCAAATCAGTGTGAGAGTCAAGTTCAGGGTAACAAAGATCTGCTGAACCAAGGCCTGGTGTTGCGGCTGTTAATCATCTAGCACTTAGTGCAAGCTGCCGCACTTCGGGCAGTTCGAATCCCACCAGCTCAAGGTACTCAGCCTTCCATCCTCTTGGTAGGTAACTGAGGACCCAAGATTGTTGGGGGCAATAAGCTGACTTTGTAAAATGCCCTTGAGGGCCAAAAAGCCCTAGTAATAAGCAGCTGATACAATGGCAATGAGGCTATTGCTAGCACCTCGCATGGTGCTCCATAGCTGTAAGCGCCCTGATCTCCGAGAGGGCGGCATATAAATGTAATTAAAAAAAAAAAAAGGGATGGCTGATTGTTAACATGCCCATAACCTGAGGGTGTTGTGGTCCCTCGCAGCCTGAGAGATGGCGAGCAGAGTCAAACAGTGTGGAGGAACATGGGCCATTCCGGGAGTCTGGGAGGACTTGGATGATGGGCCCTGCCTCCAGCAGAGACTGGGGTCAGGGACTCTGGGAGCCTCCAGAATCCGACAGCAGTGAGGCGAGAACCAGGTGATCCTTTTCCCAGTGTGTGACATGTGCAGAGCTGCCCGAATACAATACATGTAAGACAAAGGGCAACTGCTAGAAAGTCTTGTGGAGGTGATTGGCCCTCCCTTAAGACATAAGAGGAGCCAGAGACAGGGACTTTGCAGGACGCACTTTGTTCATACGTTTGGTTGTATCTGAAGTTTGGTGTTGAATTGTGGTTCCATTTTGGCCTCGTGTATAACTAATTGGAAATTTAGTCATTTTGAACATTTAGCATTTCCAAGGAATAAAGTGTGTGCTTTAGCAGACTTATCCTTGAAGGACTATGGCAACTTCTATGGACATTACAAACTGTTTCAGAACTCATAATACAGAAAATAAAGAAAAAGGAATTTTTTGGGACTAATTGTTGTGTGTTTGTTTAGTTGTCTCCATAAGACTTGGTCAGAACAGGGGGGGTGGGAAGTTTCTATTCTTTTAACTACCATAAAGTGCGGGTGACTCCGAGCTAGCTTTAGCTTTCCATGTGCTGACATGATGTACTCAATAAAAGGTCCTTTGATCCTGATTGAAACCGCAAAGTCCCGATTCAATTGGTCAGAAGCATGACATCTGGTTCCTCCTGCCAAACTTTCACAAACACTAAGGCTATAGCTCCATTTAAAGTTGTACCGACTATGTTCACAGATTACTGTACAATAAATGCTGTTTCAGTGAAGGCTCACATTGATTATATCGCTGATAGTCAATGTTTTACATTGCTTCAATGTACTTTTAAAGAGAATATCTTCATCTACATGTAGAACTTGAAACCCTAAAACCTTTGGTTTTACCTTTTAGCTAAACTTTGTATAATAGCAATAGACACTTAGACTTATATACTACTTCCCAGAGCTTCACAGGCCCCTCTAAGGTTACATATTGCCCCTCAATAAGCTGGGTCCTCCATTTTACCCACCTTGGAAGATGAAGGCTGAGTCACCTTGAGTCCGGTGAGAATCGAACTGCTGAACTGTTGGCAGCCAACGGTCCCAGAAATAGCCTGCAGTACTGTTCTTCTAATCACTCCGCCTCCATGCTCTGTTGGCATAATACCTCTTGATTAACTTGTTAACCTCTGCTCTTCAAAAGTCCCCAGCCATCTTTCAGATTACCCATTGTTGTGTTAGTGTGTTTCTATGTTTGGGACAGAGAGAGATGAGAGGATAGAGAAGGGAGGGCGAGAGAGAGGGATGGGGGAGGGATGAGGAGATTGTTTGTGTTTTGCTGAACATGAACGCCAGATGAAATAAGTGGACACAGTAATGAAGAATTGTGGAAATTCTTAATAACATGCCTCTACAAGGTTTTTAATTTTTGTCCCCCTAAGCCAGGAGGTGTCAAACTCAATTCATTGAGGCTGCATCAGCTTGTGTTTGAATTTGGTGTGGTGTGTGGGGGGGTGATGGGCCTGGCCAGGGTTGCATGGCCAGTTTCAACATCACTCACATTAGGGGGGGTGATGCCCAGGGTGTGGCACAAAGGCAACACAGTCAAATAAGCAAGAATGTCCCCTTTAGTACTTTAACGTTCCTCCAATGTCCAGGTTGCATTCTGCGGAGAAAAAAACTCTCCCCAAGAACAGTCTTTAGGGAGGAATTCAGTCC